>CM067609.1:111389129-111413366 GCA_034336685.1 Luscinia luscinia
TTTCATTTTTATTTGAATAAAATTTGGGAAATTTTCAAATTAAATAATTTGATTTTTAGGGATTAATTCTCAAAATTTTAATTTTTATTCAAAATAAATTTGGGGAAATTTTCAAATTAAATAATTTAAGTTTTAGGGATTTATTCTCCAAAATTTCATTTTTATTCTAAATAAAATTTGTGGAATTTTATTTAAATTTTATTAAATAATTTAATAATTGAATTTTGGGAAATTAAAAATTTGGGGAAATTTTCAAATTAAATAATTTAATTTTTAAGGATTTATTCTCCAAAATTTCATTTTTATTCCCAATAAAATTTGGGGAATTTTATTTAAATTTTATTAAATAATTTAATAATTGAATGTTGGGAAATTAAAAATTTGGGAAATTTTCCAATTAAATAATTTAATTTTTAGGGATTTATTCTCCAAAATTTCATTTTTATTTGAATAAAATTTGGGGAAATTTTCAAATTAAATAATTTAATTTTTAAGGATTTATTCTCCAAAATTTCATTTTTATTCTCAATAAAATTTGGGGAATTTTCAAATTAAATTTTATTAAATAATTTAATAATTGAATGTTGGGAAATTAAAAATTTGGGGAAATTTTCCAATTAAATAATTTAATTTTTAGGGATTTATTCTCCAAAATTTCATTTTTATTAAAAATAAATTTGAGGAAATTTTCAAATTAAATAATTTAATTTTTAGGGATTAATTCTCAAAATTTTAATTTTTATTCAAAATAAATTTGGGAAAATTTTCCAATTAAATAATTTGATTTTTAGGGATTTATTTGCAAAAATTTCATTTTTATTCAAAATAAATTTGGGAAATTTTCAAATTAAATAATTTGATTTTTAAGGATTAATTCTCCAAAATTTCATTTTTATTCCAAATAAAATTTGGGAAATTTTTAAATTAAATAATTTAATTTTTAGGGATTTATTCTCCAAAATCTCATTTTTATTCCAAATAAAATTTGGGGAAATTTTCAAATTAAATAATTTAATTTTTAGGGATTTATTCTCCAAAATTTCATTTTTATTCCAAATAAATTTGACGAAATTTTCAAATTAAATAATTTAATTTTTAGGGATTTATTCAAAAAATTTCATTTTTATTCCAAATAAAATTTGGGGAATTTTTCAAATTAAATAATTTAATTTTTAGGGATTTATTCTCCAAAATTTCATTTTTATTCCAAATAAAATTTGGGGAATTTTATTTAAATTTTATTAATTAATTTAATAATTGAATTTTGGGAAATTAAAAATTGGGGAAATTTTCCAATTAAATAATTTAATTTTTAGGGATTTATTCTCAAAAATTTCATTTTTATTTGAATAAAATTTGGGGAAATTTTCAAATTAAATAATTTAATTTTTAAGGATTTATTCTCAAAAATTTCATTTTTATTCTCAATAAAATTTGGGGAATTTTCAAATAAAATTTTATTAAATAATTTAATAATTGAATTTTTGGAAATTAAAAATTTGGGAAATTTTCAAATTAAATAATTTAATTTTTAACGATTTATTCTCCAAAATTTCATTTTTATTCCAAATAAAATTTGGGGAATTTTATTTAAATTTTATTAAATAATTTAATAATTGAATGTTGGGAAATTAAAAATTTGGGGAAATTTTCAAATTAAATAATTTGATTTTTAGGGATTTATTCTCCAAAATTTCATTTTTATTTGAATAAAATTTGGGGAAATTTTCAAATTAAATAATTTAATTTTTAGGGATTTATTCTCCAAAATTTCATTTTTATTTGAATAAAATTTGGGGAAATTTTCAAATTAAATAATTTAATTTTTAACGATTTATTCTCCAAAATTTCATTTTTATTTGAATAAAATTTGGGGGATTTTATTTAAATTTTATTAAATAATTTAATAATTGAATTTTGGGAAATTAAAAATTTGGGGAAATTTTCAAATTAAATAATTTAATTTTTAAGGATTAATTCTCCAAAATTTCATTTTTATTTGAATAAAATTTGGGAAATTTTCAAATTAAATAATTTAATTTTTAAGGATTTATTCTCAAAAATTTCATTTTTATTCCAAATAAAATTTGGAGAATTTTATTTAAATTTTATTTAATAATTTAATAATTGAATGTTGGGAAATTAAAAATTTGGGGAAATTTTCAAATTAAATAATTTAATTTTTAGGGATTAATTCTCCAAAATTTCATTTTTATTTGAATAAAATTTGGGAAATTTTCAAATTAAATAATTTAATTTTTAGGGATTTATTCTCCAAAATTTCATTTTTATTCCAAATAAATTTGGGAAAATTTTCAAATTAAATAATTTGATTTTTAGGGATTTATTTGCAAAAATTTAATTTTTATTCCCAATAAAATTTGGGGAATTTTATTTAAATTTTATTAAATAATTTAATAATTGAATTTTGGGAAATTAAAAATTTGGGGAAATTTTCAAATTAAATAATTTAATTTTTAGGGATTTATTTGCAAAAATTTCATTTTTATTCAAAATAAATTTGGGAAATTTGCAAATTAAATAATTTAATTTTTAGGGATTTATTCTCCAAAATTTCATTTTTATTCCAAATAAAATTTGGGGGATTTTATTTAAATTTTATTAAATAATTTAATAATTGAATTTTGGGAAATTAAAAATTTGGGGAAATTTTCAAATTAAATAATTTAATTTTTAGGGATTAATTCTCAAAAATTTCATTTTTATTCTCAATAAAATTTGGGAAATTTTCAAATTAAATAATTTAATTTTTAAGGATTTATTCTCAAAAATTTCATTTTTATTCAAAATAAATTTGACGAAATTTTCAAATTAAATAATTTAATTTTTAAGGATTTATTCTCAAAATTTTAATTTTTATTCAAAATAAAATTTTGGGAAATTTTCCAATTAAATAATTTAATTTTTAGGGATTAATTCTCCAAAATCTCATTTTTATTCCAAATAAAATTTGGGGAATTTTATTTAAATTTTATTAAATAATTTAATAATTGAATTTTGGGAAATTAAAAATTTGGGGAAATTTTCAAATTAAATAATTTAATTTTTAAGGATTAATTCTCCAAAATCTCATTTTTATTCCAAATAAATTTGGGAAAATTTTCAAATTAAATAATTTAATTTTTAGGGATTTTTTTCCATGGAATTTTATCCTTAAAATCCCAAATTTAGGAGATTTTTTTATAGGATTTTATGCCATAAAATCCCAAATTTAGGGAATTATTTTATAGGATTTTATCCCTTAAAATCCCAAATTTAGGGAATTTTTTTATAGGATTTTATCCCATAAAATCCCAAATTTAGGGAATTTTTCCAGGGAATTTGGGGTTTGGGATTTTGGGATTTTGGGATTTGGGATTTTGGGATTTTGGGATTTTGGGGTTTGGGATTTTGGGGTTTGGGATTTTGGGATTTTGGGATTTTGGGGTTTTGGGGTTTGGGGTTTTGGGATTTTGGGATTTTGGGGTTTTGGGATTTGGGATTTTGGGGTTTTGGGGTTTGGGATTTTGGGATTTTGGGATTTTGGGGTTTGGGATTTTTGGGATTTTTGGGGTTTTGGGATTTGGGATTTTGGAATTTTGGGGTTTTGGGATTTTGGGGTTTGGGATTTTGGGGTTTGGGATTTTGGGATTTGGGTTTTGGGATTTTGGGTTTGGGATTTGGGGTTTGGGATTTGGGGTTTTGGAATTTTGGGATTTTGGGGTTTGGGATTTTGGGGTTTGGGATTTTGGGGTTTGGGGTTCGGGATTTTGGGATTTTGGGATTTTGGGTTTGGGGTTTTGGGATTTGGGATTTTGGGATTTTGGGATTTGGGATTTTGGGTTTGGGTTTTGGGGTTTTGGGATTTGGGATTTGGGATTTTGGAATTTTGGGGTTTGGGATTTTGGGATTTTGGGGTTTGGGATTTTGGGGTTTGGGATTTGGGATTTGGGATTTGGGATTTGGGGTTTGGGATTTGGGGTTTGGGATTTTTGGGATTTTGGGATTTGGGATTTGGGATTTGGGATTTGGGGTTTGGAGTTTGATTTAGATTTGGGATTTGGGGTTTGGGGTTTTATTTGGGATTTGGGGTATTTATTTGGGGTTTGGGATCTGAGATTTGGGATTTAGGATTTAGGATTTGGGATTTGGGATTTGGGATTTGGGATTTGGGATTTAGGGTTTGGGGTTTTTATTTGGGGTTTCTGCCCGCAGAGCCTGCTGGGCGGGGACATGGATCTGAGATTTGGGGTTTGGGGTTTGGGGTTTTTATTTGGGGTTTGTATTTGGGGTTTTTATTTGGGGTTTGTATTTGGGGTTTGGGATCTGAGATTTGGGGTTTGGGGTTTTTATTTGGGATTTGGGGTTTTTATTTGGGGTTTGGGATCTGAGATTTGGGATTTAGGATTTAGGATTTAGGATTTGGGATTTGGGGTTTGTATTTGGGGTTTGGGGTTTTTTGGGGGTTTGGGATCTGAGATTTGGGATTTAGGATTTAGGATTTGGGATTTAGGATTTAGGATTTGGGATTTAGGATTTGGGGTTTCTGTCCCCAGAGCCTGCTGGGCGGGGACATGGATCTGAGATTTGGGATTTAGGATTTGGGATTTAGGATTTAGGATTTGGGGTTTCTCTCCCCAGAGCCTGCTGGGCGGGGACATGGATCTGAGATTTGGGATTTAGGATTTGGGATCTGAGATTTGGGATTTAGGATTTGGGATTTAGGATTTGGGATTTGGGGTTGGATTTGGGGTTTTTATTTGGGGTTTTTATTTGGGGTTTCTGTCCCCAGAGCCTGCTGGGCGGGGTTTGGGGTTGGATTTAGGATTTGTATTTAGGATTTGGGATTTGGGATTTAGGATTTGGGGTTTTATTTGGGGTTTTTATTTGGGGTTTCTGCCCCAGAGCCTGAGTTAAGGGATATGGATCTGAGATTTGGGATTTGGGATTTGGGATTTAGGATTTGGGATTTGGGGTTTGTATTTGGGGTTTGGGGTTTTTTTTGGGGGTTTGGGATCTGAGATTTGGGATTTAGGATTTGGGGTTTGGGTTTAGCATTTGGGATTTAGGATTTAGGATTTAGGATTTAGGATTTGGGATTTGGGATTTAGGATTTGGGATTTAGGATTTGGGATTTGGGATTTGGGATTTGGGATTTGGGATTTGGGATCTGGGGTTTGGGATTTGGGGTTTGGGGTTTTTTGGGGTTTGGGGTTTAGGATTTGGGGTTTAGTATTTGGGATTTGGACTAGGACTTAGGATTTAGATTGGGATTTGGGATTTAGGATTGGGATTTAGGATTTGGGATTTGGGATTTGGGATTTGGGATTTAGGATTTGGGATTTAGGATTTGGGATTTAGGATTTGGGATTTGGGATTTGGGATTTGGGATTTGGGATTTAGGATTTGGGATTTAGGATTTGGGATTTAGGATTTGGGATTTAGGATTTAGGATTTGGGATTTAGGATTTAGGATTTAGGATTTAGGATTTGGGGTTTTTATTTGGGGTTTCTGTCCCCAGAGCCTGCTGGGCGGGGTTTGGGGTTGGATTTAGGATTTGTATTTAGGATTTAGGATTTGGGGTTTGGGGTTTTTATTTGGGGTTTTTATTTGGGGTTTCTGTCCCCAGAGCCTGCTGGGCGGGGACATGGATCTGAGATTTGGGATTTAGGATTTAGGATTTAGGATTTGGGGTTTCTCTCCCCAGAGCCTGCTGGGCGGGGACATGGATCTGGCCACGCCCGGGGCGCTCTCCCCCAGCAAACCCGGGTCCCAGTTCTACCAGTACGGGGCCGGCGCCCGCCGGAGACCCCTGCACGGCTCCTCCGTGGGTGAGTGACCCCAAAAACCCAAAAAATCCCAAAAATCCCATCCTGAAATCCCAAAAACCCCAAAAATCCCGTCCTGAAACCCCAAAAAACCCAAAAATCCCCGTCCTGAAATCCCATAAATCCCATTAACAAACCCACAGACCCTGCACGGCTCTCCGTGGGTGAGTGACCCCAAACCCCAAAATCCCATCCTGAAATCCCATAAATCCCAAAAACCCCAAAAATCCAGTCCTGAAACCCCAAAAAACCCAAAAAACCCAAAGATCCCAAAATCCTCGTCCTGAAATCCCATAAATCCCATAAATCCCAAAAATCCCAAAAACCCCATCCTGAAATCCCAAAAACCCCAAAAATCCCAAAAAAACCCGTCCCGAAATCCCAAAAATCCCAAAAATCCCTCAAAACCCCAAAACCCATCCTGAAATCCCATAAATCCCATAAACCCAAAAACCCTAAAATCCTGTCCGAAATCCCAAAAATCCCAAATATCCCAAAAATCCCAAAATCCCCATCCTGAAATCCCATAAATCCCATTAACAAACCCACAGACCCTGCACGGCTCCTCCGTGGGTGAGTGACCCCAAACATCCAAAAATCCCAAAATTCCTGTCCTGAAATCCCAAAAACCCAAAAAATCCCAAAAAAACCATCCCGAAACCCCAAAAACCCCAAAAACCCCATCCTGAAACCCCAAAAAACCCAAAAATCCCCGTCCTGAAATCCCATAAATCCCATTAACAAACCCACAGACCCTGCACGGCTCCTCCGTGGGTGAGCACCCCAAAACCCCAAAAATCCCATCCTGAAATCCCAAAACCCCAAAAATCCCAAAAACCTGCGTCCTGAAATCCCAAAAATCCCATAAATCCCAAAAATCCCAAAATCCCCGTCCTGAAATCCCATAAATCCCAAAAACCCCAAAAATCCCATCCTGAAATCCCATAAATCCCATAAATCCCATAAATCCCAAAAATACCGTCCTGAAACCCCAAAACCCCAAAAATCCCAAAAAACCCGGTCCTGAAATCCCATAAATCCCATAAATGCCAAAATCCCAAAAATCCATCCTGAAACCCCAAAAATCCCATAAATCCCAAAACCCCAAAAATCCCTTCCTGAAACCCCAAAACCAAAAATCCCCGTCCTGAAATCCCAAAAATCCCAAAAAATCCCCCAAAAACCCCCAAAACCCCATCCTGAAATCCCATAAATCCCATAAATCCCAAAAAACCCCAAAAATCCTGTCCGGAAATCCCAAAAATCCCAAATATCCCAAAAATCCCAAAAATCCTCGTCCTGAAATCCCATAAATCCCATTAACAAACCCACAGACCCTGCACGGCTCTCTCCGTGGGTGAGTGACCCCAAACATCCAAAAAATCCCAAAATTCCTGTCCTGAAATCCCATAAATCCCAAAAATCCCAAAAAAATCCATCCTGAAATCCCAAAAATCCCAAAAAATCCCCCCCAAAAAACCCCAAAACCCCATCCTGAAATCCCATAAATCCCAAAAATCCCAAAACCCCAAAAAATCCATCCTGGAAACCCCCAAAAATCCCAAAAAATCCCAAAAATTCCTGTCCTGAAATCCCATAAATCCCAAAAATCCCAAAAATCCCATCCTGAAACCCCCAAAAATCCTAAAAACCCCAAAAATCCCAAAAATCCCCGTCCTGAAATCCCATTAACAAACCCACAGACCCCGCGACGGCTCTCCGTGGGTGAGTGGACCCCAAAAACCCCAAAACCCAAAAAATCCCATCCTGAAACCCCAAAACCCCAAAATCCCCATCCTGAAATCCCAAAATTCCATAAATCCCAAAACCCCAAAAAATCCCCCGGCCGTGGAAATCCCATAAATCCCATTAACAAACCCACAGACCCTTGCACGGCTTCCTCCCGGGTGGGTGAGCACCCCAAAACCTAAAAACCCGGTCCTGAAATCCCCATAAATCCCAAAAACCCCAAAACCCATCCTGAAATCCCAAAATCCTAAGTAAATCCCAAAAACCCCCAAAACCCCTAAAAATCCCGGCCCTGAAATCCCAAAACCCCAAAAATCCCCCAAAAATCCCAAAAATCCCATCCTGAAATCCCATAAATCCCAAAAAACCCCAAAAAATCCCGGCCCTGAAACCCCAAAACCCCAAAATCCCCTGGTCCTGAAATCCCATAAATCCCATAAATCCCGTCCTGAAATCCCATAAATCCCAAAAACCCTAAAAAATCCCAAAAATCCCGTCCTGAAACCCCAAAACCCAAAATCCCATCCTGAAATCCCATAAATCCCATAAATCCTGTCCTGAAATCCCAAAAAATCCCAAAAATCCCAAAAATCCTCGGCCCTGAAATCCCATAAATCCCATAAAAATCCATCCTGGAAACCCCCAAAAAATCCCAAAAACCTTCCCAAAAATCCCCGGCCTGAAATCCCAAAATCCCATTAACAAACCCACAGACCCTGCACGGCTCCTCCGTGGGTGAGTGACCCCAAAAACCCAAAAAACCCAAAAAACCCCATCCTGAAATCCCAAAAACCCCAAAAATCCCAAAAAAACCCATCCTGAAATCCCAAAAATCCCATAAATCCCAAAATCCCCCAAAAATCCATCCTGAAACCCCAAAAATCCCAAAAATCCCCAAAATCCCCGTCCTGGAAATCCCAAAAATCCCATAAATCCCAAAACCCCAAAAATCCCATCCTGAAATCCCATAAATCCCATAAATCCCAAAAATACCGTCCTGAAACCCCAAAACCCCAAAAATCCCAAAAATCCCATCCTGGAAACCCCAAAAAACCCCAAAATCCCCATCCTGAAATCCCATAAATCCCATAAATCCCAAAAATCCCAAAAATCCCCGGGTCCTGAAATCCCATAAATCCCATTAACAAACCCACAGACCCTGCACGGCTCCTCCGTGGGTGAGTGACCCCAAAATCCCAAAAAATCCCAAAAATTCCCGTCCTGAAATCCCAAAAATCCCATAAATCCCAAAAACCCCAAAAATCCTTAAATCCCAGAGATCCCCAAAATTCCATAAATCCCATAAATTCCATAAATCCCATAAATAAAAAAAACCCGTGAAATAAAAAAAAATCCCATAAATCCCAAAATCCCATAAATCAAAAAAAATCCTATAAATAAAAAAACCCAGAAATCCCATAAATCCCAAAAATCCCATAAATCCCATAAATAAAAACCCAAAATCCCCAAAATCCCAAAACCCCCAAATCCAAAAAAATCCCAAAACCCCAAAAACACCAAAAAACCCAAAAATCCAAAAATTCCAAAATCCCATAAATCCCAAAAATCCCAAAAACCCCAAAATCCCAAAACCCCAAAACCCCAAAAACCCCAAAAATCCCAAAAACCCCAAAATTCAAAAAATCGCAAAATCCCAAAATCCAAAACCCCAAAACCCCAAAACCCCAAAACCCCAAAAATCCCAAAATCCCAAAATCCAAAATCCCAAATCCCAAAAACCCAAAAATCCAAAAATCCAAAAATCCCAAAATCCCAAAACCCCAAAATCCCAAAAATCCCAAAACCCCAAAATCCAAAATCCAAAACCCCAAAACCCCAAAATCCCAAAACCCAAAAACCCAAAACCCCAAAACCCCAAAATCCCAAAATCACAAAACCCCAAAATCCCAAAATCCCAAAAACCCCAAAACCCCAAAACCCAAAAATCCAAAAATCCAAAATTCCAAAATCCCATAAATCCCAAAATCCCAAAATCCCAAAACCCCAAAACCCCAAAACCCCAAAACCCCAAAACCCCAAAAATCCAAAAATCCCAAAACCCAAAATCCAAAACCCCAAAATCCAAAAAATCCAAAAACCCCAAAATCCCAAAAATCCCAAAAATCCCAAAAAATCCCAAAACCCCAAAACCCCAAAAACCCAAAACCCCAAAATCCCAAAACCCCAAAAACCCAAAAATCTCAAAATCCTAAAAATCCAAAAATCTCAAAACCAAAATCCCAAAAACCCCAAAACCCCAAAATCCAAAAAATCCAAAAAAATCCCAAAAACCCAAAATCCCAAAATCCCAAAAATCCAAAACCCAAAATCCCAAAATCCCAAAAAAACCCCAAAACCCCAAAAACCCCAAAATCCCAAAACCCCAAAAACCCCAAAATCCAAAAATCCCAAAATCCCAAAATCTCAAAATCCCAAAATCCCAAAAATCCCAAAAATCCAAAACCCCAAAATCCAAAATCCCAAAATCCCAAAAACCCAAAATCCAAAAATCCCAAAACCCCAAAATCCCAAAATCCAAAACCCCAAAAATCCAAAAATCCCAAAAACCCCAAAAATCCAAAAAATTCCAAAAATCCCAAAAACCCCAAAATCCCAAAAAACCCCAAAAACCCCAAAAATCCAAAAAAATCCAAAATCCCAAAACCCAAAATACCAAAAATCCCAAAAACCCCAAAACCCCCAAAAATCCCAAAAACCCAAAACCCCAAAAATCAAAAATCCCAAAATCCAAAAAATCCCAAAATCCCAAAACCCCAAAATCCCCAAATCCAAAACCCCAAAATCCCAAAACCCCAAAAACCCCAAAATCCAAAAAATCCCAAAAATCCCAAAAAACCCAAAACCCCAAAAAAATCCCAAAAACCCCAAAACCCCAAAAATCCAAAAATCCAAAAACCCAAAACCCCAAAAATCCAAAAATCCAAAACCCAAAAACCCCAAAATCCCAAAAACCCCAAAACCCCCAAAAAATCCAAAATCCCCAAAACCCAAAAACCCAAAAACCCCAAAACCCGAAAACCCCAAATCCCAAAAAACCCAAAAATCCAAAAACCCCAAAACTCCAAAACCCCAAAAATCCCAAAATCCCAAAAATCCAAAATCCCAAAAATCCAAAAATCCAAAATCCCAAAAACCCCAAAACCCCAAAACCCCAAAATCCCAAAATCCCAAAAATCCAAAAATCCCAAAACCCAAAATCCCAAAAATCCCAAAACCCCAAAACCCCAAAACCCCAAAAATCCAAAAATCCCAAAACCCAAAATCCAAAAATCCCAAAACCCCAAAATCCAAAACCCCAAAAACCTCAAAAACCTCAAAAAACCCAAAATCCCAAAATCCCCAAAACCCCAAAATCCCAAAAATCCCAAAATCCAAAAATCCCAAAACCCCAAAAATCCAAAATCCCAAAACCCCAAAACCCCAAAATCCCAAAACCCAAAACCCCAAAACCCCAAAACCCCAAAAACCCCAAAAATATTTTTAATTTTTTTTTTCATTTTTTAACCCAAATTTTTTTTCTTTTTTATTTTTATTTTCCCTTTTTTTCCAGAAGTTCAGACAAAAAAAGTTCGCAAGGTCCCGCCGGGTTTGCCGTCCTCCGTAAGTGCCCTGGGAATTTTGGGGCAAATTTTGGGAATTTTGGGAAATTTGGGAATTTTGGGAATTTTTAGGAATTTTTAGGAATTTTTGGGATTTTTTTTGAATTTTTTTTTAATTTTTTGGGGTTTTTTCCCTTGGATTTTGCATCTGGATGTGATTGACAGCTCATTTGCATATTGAAATGATTGACAGCCCATTTGCATATCACTATGATTGACAGCTCCTCATTTGCATATTGATCGGGTGTCGATGGTGTCTCGTATGCATATTGATATGATTGACAGCTCCTCATTTGCATATTGATCGGGTATCGATGGTGTCTCGTATGCATATTGATATGATTGACAGCTCCGCATTTGCATATTGATCGGGTATCGATGCTGCCTCATTTGCATATTGATATGATTGACAGCTCCTCGTTTGCATATTGATCGGGTATCGATGCTGCCTCATTTGCATATTGATGTGATTGATAGCTCCTCATTTGCATATTGATCGGGTGTCGAACCTGCCTCATTTACATATTGATATGATTGACAGCTCCTCATTTGCATATTAGATGAAAAATAAGAAAAAAAAAGCCTCAAAAAATTCGCAAAAAATCGCAAAAAAATCGCAAAAATCCAAAAAAATCCCAAAAAATCCCCAAAAATTCGAAAAATTCCCAAAAAAATCCCAAAAATCCCAAAAAAATCTCTAAAAAATCCCAAAAAAATCCCCCAAAAATTCCCTCAAAAATGCCAAAAAATAAAAAAAAATTGAAAAAAACTCCTAAAAAATAAAAAAGTCCCAAAAACCCTCAAAAACTCCCAAAAATCCTAAAAATCTCCAAAAACTCCCAAAAATTCTCAAAAAAATCCCCAAAAAATCCCCCAAAAATCCTCAAAAAATCCCAAAAATCCCAAAAATCCCAAAAATCCCCCAAAATTTCCAAAAATCCCAAAAAATCCCCAAAAATCCTCAAAAATCCCCAAAAATTCCCAAAAATCCCAAAAATCCCCAAAAAATCCAAAAAAATCCCAAAAAATAAAAAAAATTCCTCAAAAATGCCAAAAAATCCAAAACATTCCGAAAAAATTCCCAAAAATCCCCAAAAACCCCCCAAAAATCCCCCAAAAAATCCCTAAAAATCCCAAAAAAACCAAAAAAATTCCCTCAAAAATGCCAAAAAAATCCAAAAAAATTCCAAAGAAATTCCCAAAAAATCTCCAAAAAATTCCCCAAAAATCCCCAAAAAAATCCCAAAAAATCCCCAAAAATTCCCCAAAAAATCCCAAAAGCTCAAAAAATCCTCAAAAAATCCTCCAAAAAATCCAAAAAAAAACCCCAAAAAAATCCTCAAAAAATCCTCAAAAAACCCCAAAAAATTCCAAAAAAATCCTCAAAAAATCCCCAAAAAATCCCAAAACAATCCCAAAAAACCCACAAAAAATCCCCAAAAAACCCCAAAAAATCCCCAAAAATACCCAAAAAATCCGCAAAAAATCCCGAAAAACCCTCAAAAATCCCCAAAAATTAAAAAAATTCCCAAAAATCTCCAAAACTCGCCCCAAAATCCCCAAAAAATCCCAAAAAATCCCCAAAAAATCCCAAAAAATTCCTCAAAAATGCCCAAAAATCCAAAAAATTCCAAAGAAATTCCCAAAAACCCCAAAAATTCCCCCAAAAATTCTCAAAAAAATCCCCCAAAAAATCCCCAAAAAATCCCCAAAAATCTCCAAAAAATCCCAAAAATCCCAAAAAAATCCCCAAAAATTCCCAAAAAATCCCCCAAAAAATCCCCAAAAATCCCCAAAAATCCCAAAAATTCCAAAAAAATCCCAAAAATCCCTAAAAAATTCCAAAAAAATCCATAAAAATTCCCCAAAAATCCCCAAAATTTCCCAAAAATCCCCAAAAATCCTCAAAAATCCCCAAAAATCCCTAAAAATACCAAAACCCCCAAAAAATCCCAAAAATCCCAAAAAATCCCAAAAAAATCCAAAAAAAATCCTTAAAAAATCCCCAAAAATCCCCAAAAATCCGCAAAAATTCCCCAAAAATCCCAAAAAATCCCAAAAAATCGAAAAAACTCCTAAAAGAATCAAAAAATCCCCAAAAATCCCAAAAATCCTCAAAAATCCTAAAAATCCCAAAAATTCCCAAAAAATCCCCAAAAATCCTCAAAAAATCCCCCAAAAATCCCTAAAAATCCCAAAAAACCAAAAAATCCCAAAAAACCCCAAAAATCCCCCAAAAATCTGAAAAATCCTAAAAATCCCCCGAAAAAATCCCCAAAGAAAACCCCAAAACATCCCAAAAAATCTGCAAAAAATTCTCTAAAAATAAAAAAATTCAAACATTCCAAAAATCCCCCAAAAATCCCCAAAAATCCCCAAAAATCCATAAAAATCCCAAAAATCCCCAAAAATCGCAAAAAATCCCCAAAAATCCCTTAAAAATCCCAAAAATCCCCAAAAAATCCCCAAAAATCCTCAAAAATCCCCCAAAAATCCCTAAAAATTCCCTCCAAAATGCCAAAAAATCCCATTAAAAATCCCAAAAAAATCGCAAAAATCCCCAAAACCCCCAAAAATCCCTTAAAAAACCCTAAAAATCCCCAAAAATCCCCAAAATCCCTAAAAATCCCCAAAAAATCCCAAAAAACCCCCTAAAAATCCCAAAAAAATCCCCAAAAATCCCCCAAAAATTAAAAAAAAATCCCAAAAAATCCCCCCAAAAATCCCCAAAAATCAAAAAAAAAATCCCCAAAAATCCCAAAAAATCCCCAAAAAATCCCCAAAAAATCGAAAAATCTGCTAAAAATATCCAAAAAATCCCCAAAAATCCAAAAAACCTCAAAAAATCCTCAAAAAATCCCCAAAATCCCTAAAAATTCCCAAAAATCCCCAAAAATCCCCAAAAAATCCCCAAAAAATCCCCAAAAAAATCCAATAAAAATCCCAAAAAAACCAAAAAATTCCCTCAAAAATGCCAAAAAAAATCCCCCAAAAATCCCAAAAAATCCCAAAAATCCCCAAAATATCCCCAAAATACCCCAAAAAAATCGCAAAAAAATCCCAAAAAAATCCCCAAAAAATTCCCTTAAAAATGCCCAAAAAAATCTGAAAACATCCCAAAAAACCCCCCAAAAATCTCCAAAAAATGCCCAAAAAAATCCGAAAACATCCCAAAAAACCCCCCAAAAATCTCCAAAAAATGCAAAAAAATTTCTTCAAAAACCTACAAAAAATAATAAAAAAAATCCTCAAAAAATCCCCAAAAAATCGATAAAATCTCCTAAAAAATATCCCAAAAAATCCCAAAAAAATCCCAAAAAAATAAAAAAAAATCCCTCAAAAATGCCTAAAAAATCCAAAAAAATTCCCAAAAATCCCCAAAAAAATCCCCAAAAAATCCTCAAAAAAATCCCAAAAACCTCAAAAAAACCTCAAAAATCCTCAAAAATCCTCTAAAAATCACAAAAAAATCCCAAAAAATCCCAAAAAAATCCCTAAAAATCCCCAAAAAATCCCTAAAAAAATCCCAAAAACCTCAAAAAATCCCAAAAAACCCCCTAAAATCCCCAAAAAATCCCCAAAAATCCCCTCAAAATGCCAAAAATCCCAAAAATCCCAAAAAAATCGGAAAAAACTCCTAAAAAAATCCAAAAAATCCCCAAAAAAATCCGAAAAAACCCCCAAAAAATCCCAAAAAATTCCCAAAAAATCCCCAAAAAATCCTCCAAAAAATCCCAAAAAAATCCCCAAAAAATCGCAAAAAAATCCCCAAAAATCCCCAAAAATTCCCTCAAAAATGCCATAAAAATCCAAAAAAATTCCCAAAAAATATCCAAAAAATCCTCAAACAAGCCCTTAAAAAATCACAAAAAAATCCATAAAAATCCCCCAAAAATCCCCAAAAAACCCCAAAAAATCTCCAAAAAATCCTCAAAAAAATCCCCAAAAAATCCCAAAAAATTCCCAAAAAATCCCCAAAAAATCCTCAAAAAATGCCAAAAAAACCCAAAAAAATCCCCAAAAAATCCGCAAAAAATCCCCAAAAATCTCCAAAAAATCCCTAAAAATCTCCAAAAATCCCAAAAACCCCAAAAAAATTCCCTCAAAAATGATAAAAAAACCCCAAAAATCCCCAAAAATCCCAAAAAATCCCCAAAAAATCCTCAAAAAATCCATAAAAACTCCCAAAAAAATCCCAAAAAAATCCCTAAAAAATCCCTAAAAAATCCCAAAAAAACCCCAAAAATCCCAAAAAAATCCCCAAAAATCCCCAAAAAATTAAAAAAAATCCCCAAAAATCCCCCAAAATTTCCAAAAAATCCCCAAAAACCCAAAAAAATCCCAAAAAACCCCAAAAAATCCCCCAAAAATCCCCCAAAATCTCCAAAAATCCCCAAAAAACCCAAAAAAAATCCCAAAAAAACCCCAAAAAATCCCCCAAAATCTCCAAAAAATCCTCAAAAAAATCCCAAAAAAATCCCTAAAAATCCCAAAAAAATCCAAAAAAATTCCAAAGAAATTCCCAAAAAACCCCAAAAATCCCCAAAAATCCCCAAAAAATCCCTAAAAATCCCAAAAAAATCCCTAAAAAATCCCAAAAAACCCCCAAAAAATCCCAAAAAATCTCAAAAAAATCCACAAAAAATCCCCAAAAAATGCCAAAAAAATCCCTAAAAATCCTCAAAAAAATCACAAAAAAATCCCAAAAAAATCCCAAAAAAATCCTAAAAAATCCAAAAAAACCCCAAAAAAATCCCAAAAAAATCCCTAAAAATCCCAAAAAATAAAAAAATTCCAAAGAAATTCCCAAAAAAACCCCAAAAAATCCCCAAAAAATCCCCAAAAAATCCCCAAAAAAATCCCTTAAAAATCCCAAAAAAATCCCCAAAAATCCCCAAAAAACTAAAAAAAAAATTCCCCAAAAATCCCAAAAAATCCCCAAAAAATCCCTAAATGACATCCAGGCGATTATTTATTATTTTTATTTTTATTTTTATTTTTAATTTTTAATTTTTTTTTATGGTTGCTGGGAGATAATTTGGAGCATCACCATCAGGAGCTGCTTTGCATTTTTAATTTCGCAACTGCCAGCTGCATACATTTGCATATTAATGAGCTGCAGCTGAAATCGTGCATCCCTAATTACCACACAAAAAAAAATTAAATTAAAATAAAAATAAAAATAAAAATAATCCAGCTCTGCTTGATGCAGAAAATATAATAATGAAATAAATTAAATTAAATTAATGATTTTTATTAATGTGAAGTAAAAAATTTGGGGAAATATTTGGATTTTTTTGGTAATTTGTGCTGTTCATCATCATTAGTGCGGTTGTTAATTAGGCAGCATATGTGTGTTAACCCCTGCAGTGCCGGAGGGGTGGGGTATTATGGGATGGCAGAAAAAAAATGGGGGAAAGAGGGGGGAGGGAAAAAATAAAATTGGGGAAATGAAGCTGGAAAGTGGTAAAGAAAATAAAAAATAAAAAATAAAAATAAAAAATAAAGAAAAAAATACGAAATAAAGAATAAGAAATAAAAATAAGGAATAAGAAATAAGAAATAAAAAATAAAAAATCAGAAATAAGAAATAAGAAATACAAAATAAAGAATAAGAAAAAAAAATAAGAAGCAAGAAATAAAAAGTAAAAAATAAAAAATAAGAAATAAGAAGAAAGAAATAAGAAATAAGAAATAAGAAATAAAAAGTAAGAAATAAGAAATAAGGAATAAGAAATAAAAATAAGAAATAAGAAATAAAAAATAAAAAATAAAAAATAAGAAATTAGAAATAAGAAATAAGAAATAAGAAAAAAAAAAAAAGAAATAAAAAATAAAAAATAAAAAATAAAAAGCAAGAAATAAAAAGGAAAAAATAAAAAATAAGAAGTAAGAAAAAAGAAATAAAAAATAAGAAATAAGAAATAAGAAATAAGAAATAAGAAATAAGAAATAAGAAATAAGAAATAAAAAATAAGAAATAAGACATAAGAAATACAAAATAAAAAATAAAAAATAAAAATTAAAAATTAAAAAATAAGAAATAAAAAATAAGAAATAAAAAATAAGAGATAAAAAATAGGAAATAAGAAATATAAAATAAAAAATAAGAAATAAAAAATAACAAATAAAAAAATAAAAAATAAGAAATAAGAAACAAGAAATAAGAAATAAAAAATAAAAAATAAAAAAAAAGAAATAAAAAATAAGAAATAAGAAATAAGAAATAAAAAATAAGAAATAAGAAATAAGAAATAAAAAATAAGAAATAAGAAATAAGAGATAAGAAATAAGAAATAAAAAATAAGAAATAAAAAATAGGAAATAAAAAATAAAAAGTAAAAAATAAGAAATAAGAAATAAGAAATAAGAAATAAAAAATTAAAAATAAGAAATAAGAAATAAGAAATAAGAAATAAAAAATAAGAAATAAGAAATAAAAAATAAAAAATAAGAAATAAAAAATAAGAAATAAAGAATAAAAAATAAGTAATAAAAAATAAAAAATAAAAAATAAAAAACCAAAACAAAACAAAAAAAACAAAACAAAAAAAAAAATCCAAAAAAATTCCAGGAAATCAAACGATCCCAATATTATTGATTAGGATCGATCAGGATCGATCAGGATTGATCAGGATCGATAAGGATCGATAAGGATCGATCAGAATTGATCAGGATCGATAAGGATCGATCAGAATTGATCAGGATCGATCAGGATCGATCAGGATTGATAAGAATCGATCAGGATCGATCAGAATCGATAAGGATCGATAAGGATTGATCAGGATCGATCAGGATTGATCAGGATTGATAAGAATCGATCAGGATCGATCAGGATTGATCAGGATCGATCAGGATCGATCAGGATTGATAAGAATCGATCAGGATCGATCAGGATCGATAAGGATCGATAAGGATTGATCAGGATCGATCAGGATTGATAAGAATCGATCAGGATTGATCAGGATTGATCAGGATCGATCAGGATCGATCAGGATTGATAAGAATCGATCAGGATCGATCAGGATCGATAAGGATCGATAAGGATTGATCAGGATCGATCAGATTGATAAGAATCGATCAGGATTGATCAGGATTGATCAGGATTGATCAGGATCGATCAGGACTGATCAGGATTTATCAGGATCGATAAGGATTGATCAGGATCGATCAGGATTGATCAGGATCGATCAGGATCGATAAGGATCGATCAGGATTGATAAGGATCGATCAGGATCGATAAGGATCGATAAGGATCGATCAGGATTGATAAGGATTGATCAGGATCGATCAGGATTGATAAGGATTGATCAGGATTGATAAGGATTGATCAGGATCGATCAGGATTGATAAGGATTGATCAGGATTGATAAGGATCGATAAGGATCGATAAGGATTGATAAGGATCGATCAGGATTGATAAGGATTGATCAGGATCGATCAGGATTGATAAGGATCGATCAGGATTGATAAGGATGGATAAGGATCGATCAGGATTGATCAGGATCGATCAGGATCGATCAGATCGATCAGGATCAATCAGGATTGATAAGGATCGATCAGGATTGATAAGGATTGATCAGGATCGATCAGGATTGATAAGGATGGATAAGGATCGATCAGGATTGATCAGGATCGATCAGGATCGATCAGGATCGATCAGGATCGATCAGGATTGATCAGGATCGATAAGGATCGATAAGGATCGATAAGGATTGATAAGGATCGATCAGGATTGATAAGGATCGATCAGGATCGATCAGGATCGATCAGGATCGATAAGGATTGATCAGGATTGATAAGGATCGATAAGGATTGATCAGGATCGATCAGGATTGATCAGAATCGATAAGGATCGATAAGGATCAATCAGGTTTGATAAGGATCGATCAGGATTGATAAGCATTGATCAGGATTGATAAGGATTGATCAGGATCGATCAGGATTGATAAGGATTGATCAGGATTGATAAGGATCGATAAGGATCGATCAGGATTGATAAGGATCGATCAGGATCGATCAGGATCGATAAGGATTGATCAGGATCGATCAGGATCGATCAGGATCGATCAGGATTGATCAGGATCGATAAGGATCGATCAGGATCGATCAGGATTGATAAGGATCGATCAGGATCGATCAGGATCGATCAGGATTTATCAGGATTGATCAGGATCGATAAAGAATCGATCAGGATTGATCAGGATCGATAAGGATTGATCAGGATTGATAAGGATCGATCAGGATCGATCAGAAATTGTCGATATTGATTATTGATTATATCATTGATTAAATCACTGATCACATTGATTATTTATTGATTAAATCATCGATTAAATCATCGATCACATTGATTATTATTTGATTACGTCATTGATTACGTCATTGATGACATCATAAATCCCATCGATGGCATTCATCGCATTGATTAGATCGATTCCACTGATTAATTTGGGGATTAATCAATAATTAATTAAATAATTTGGAACCGTTTTTGTGGATAATCAATAATTAATTAAATAATTCCGAACCCAATTTAGGGAATAAATCAATAATTAATTAAGTCATTCCGAACCGGGTTTTATAGACAATCAATAATTAATTAAATCATTCCGAACCGGGTTTTATAGATAATCAATAATTAATTAAATAATTCCGAACCCAATTTAGGGAATAAATCAATAATTAATTAAATCATTCCGAACCGGTTTTTAGGGAATAAATCAATAATTAATTAAATAATTTGGAACCGGTTTTATTGACAATCAATAATTAATTAAATCATTCCGAACCCAATTCAGGGAATAAATCAATAATTAATTAAATCGTTCCGATCCGGTTTTATAGACAATCAATAATTAATTCAATCATTCCGAACCCAATTTAGGGAATAAATCAATAATTAATTAAATAATTCCGAACCCAATTTAGGGAATAAATCAATAATTAATTAAATAATTTGGAACCGGTTTTATTGACAATCAATAATTAATTAAATCATTCCGAACCGGTTTTATAGACAATCAATAATTAATTAAATCATTCCGAACCCAATTTTAGGGAATAAATCAATAATTAATTAAATCATTCCGAACCCAATTTAGGGAATAAATCAATAATTAATTAAATAATTTGGAACCGGTTTTATGGATAATCAATAATTAATTAAATCATTCCGAACCGGGTTTTATAGACAATCAATAATTAATTAAATAATTTCGAACCCGATTTAGGGAATAAATCAATAATTAATGAAATCATTCCGAACCCAATTTAGGGAATAAATCAATAATTAATTAAATCATTCCGAACCGGTTTTATAGACAATCAATAATTAATTAAATAATTCCGAACCGGTTTTATAGATAATCAATAATTAATTAAATAATTTGGAACCGGTTTTATGGATAATCAATAATTAATTAAATCGTTCCGAACCCAATTTAGGGAATAAATCAATAATTAATTAAATAATTCCGAACCCAATTCAGGGAGAAATCAATAATTAATTAAATCATTCCGAAACCCAATTTTAGGGAATAAATCAATAATTAATTAAATCATTCCGAACCGGGTTTTATAGACAATCAATAATTAATTAAATAATTCCGAACCCAATTTAGGGAATAAATCAATAATTAATGAAATCATTCCGAACGGGTTTTATAGACAATCAATAATTAATTAAATCATTCCGAACCGGTTTTAGGGACAATCAATAATTAATTAAATCATTCCGAACCCAATTTTAGGGAATAAATCAATAATTAATTAAATCATTCCGAACCCAATTCAGGGAATAAATCAATAATTAATTAAATCATTCCGAACCGGGTTTTATAGATAATCAATATATAATTAAATCATTCCGATCCGGGTCTTGTTGACAATCAATAATTAATTAAATAATTTGGAACCGGTTTTATTGACAATCAATAATTAATTAAATCATTCCAAACCCAATTTAGGGAATAAATCAATAATTAATTAAATCATTCCGAACCCCATTTAGGGAATAAATCAATAATTAATTAAATCGTTCCGAACCGGTTTTATGGACAATCAATAATTAATTAAATCATTCCGAACCCAATTCAGGGAATAAATCAATAATTAATTAAATTGTTCCGAACCGGTTTTCTAGATAATCAATAATTAATTAAATCATTCCGAACCCAATTTTAGGGAATAAATCAATAATTAATTAAATCATTCCGAACCCAATTCAGGGAGAAATCAATAATTAATTAAATCATTCCGAAACCCAATTTTAGGGAATAAATCAATAATTAATTAAATCATTCCGAACCGGGTTTTATAGACAATCAATAATTAATTAAATGATTCCGAACCCAATTTAGGGAATAAATCAATAATTAATTAAATCATTCCGAACCGGTTTTATGGACAATCAATAATTAATTAAATCATTCCGAACCGGTTTTATAGACAATCAATAATTAATTAAATCATTCCGAACCCAATTTAGGGAATAAATCAATAATTAATTAAATCGTTACGAACCGGGTTTTATAGACAATCAATAATTAATTAAATAATTCCGAACCCAATTTAGGGAATAAATCAATAATTAATTAAATAATTTCGAACCCAATTTAGGGAATAAATCAATAATTAATTAAATCATTCCGAACCGTTTTTATGGATAATCAATAATTAATTAAATCATTCCGAACCCGTTTTATTGACAATCAATAATTAATTAAATCATTCCGAACCCAATTTAGGGAATAAATCAATAATTAATTAAATCATTTCGAACCGTTTTTATGGATAATCAATAATTGATTAAATAATTTCGAACCCGATTTAGGGAATAAATCAATAATTAATTAAATCATTCCGAACCGGGTTTTTAGGGGAATAAATCAATAATTAATTAAATCATTCCGAACCGGGTTTTATAGACAATCAATAATTAATTAAATCATTCCGAACCGGTTTTATTGACAATCAATAATTAATTAAATCATTCCGAACCGGTTTTATAGATAATCAATAATTAATTAAATCATTCCGAACCCAATTTAGGGAATAAATCAATAATTAATTAAATCATTCCGAACCCAATTTAGGGAATAAATCAATAATTAATTAAATCATTCCGAACCCAATTTAGGGAATAAATCAATAATTAATTAAATCGTTCCGAACCGGTTTTAGGGATAATCAATCAATAATTAATTAAATCATTCCGAACCCAATTTAGGGAATAAATCATTAATTAATTAAATCGTTCCGAACCAGGTTTTATTGACAATCAATAATTAATTAAATCATTCCGACCCGGGTTTTATAAACAATCAATAATTAATTAAATCGTTCCGAACCCAATTTAGGGAATAAATCAATAATTAATTAAATCATTCCGAACCCAATTTTAGGGAATAAATCAATAATTAATTAAATCATTCCGAACCCAATTTTAGGGAATAAATCAATAATTAATTAAATCATTCCGAACCCAATTTTAGGGAATAAATCAATAATTAATTAAATCATTCCGAACCCAATTTTAGGGAATAAATCAATAATTAATTAAATCATTCCGAACCGGTTTTATGGATAATCAATAATTAATTAAATCATTCCGAACCCAATTTAGGGGATAAATCAATAATTAATTAAATCATTCCGAACCCAATTTAGGGGATAAATCAATAATTAATTAAATCATTCCGAACCCAATTTAGGGAATAAATCAATAATTAATGAAATCATTCCGAACCCAATTTAGGGAATAAATCAATAATTAATTAAATCATCCCGAACCGTGTTTTATAGACAATCAATAATTAATTAAATAATTCCGAACCGGTTTTTAGGGGAACAAATCAATAATTAATTAAATAATTCCGAACGGGTTTTATAGATAATCAATAATGAATTAAATCATTCTGAACCGGTTTTATAGCTAATCAATAATTAATTAAATCGTTCCGATCCGGTTTTATAGACAATCAATAATTAATTAAATCATTCCGAACCCAATTTAGGGGATAAATCAATAATTAATTAAATCATTCCGAACCCAATTTAGGGAATAAATCAATAATTAATTAAATCATTCCGAACCCAATTTTAGGGAATAAATCAATAATTAATTAAATCGTTCCGAACCGGTTTTAGGGATAATCAATAATTAATTTAATAATTTGGAACCGGTTTTAGGGATAATCATTAATTAATTAAATCATTCCGAATCGATTTTTAGGGAATAAATCAATAATTAATTAAATCATTCCGAACCCAAATTAGGGAATAAATCAATAATTAATTAAATCATTCCGAACCCAATTTAGGGAATAAATCAATAATTAATTAAATCATTCCGATCCGGTTTTATTGACAATCAATAATTAATTAAATAATTTGGAATCGTTTTTATGGATAATCAATAATTAATTAAATCATTCCGAACCCAATTTAGGGAATAAACCAATAATTAATTAAATCGTTCCGATCCGGTTTTATAGACAATCAATAATTAATTAAATCATTCCGAACCGGGTTTTATAGACAATCAATAATTAATTAAATCGTTCCGAACCGGTTTTATTGACAATCAATAATTAATTAAATCATTCCGAACCCAATTTAGGGAATAAATCAATAATTAATTAAATCGTTCCGAATCGGGTTTTATAGACAATCAATAATTAATTGAATCATTCCGATCCGGTTTTATAGACAATCAATAATTAATTAAATCATTCCGAACCGTTTTTATAGACAATCAATAATTAATTAAATCATTCCGAACCCAATTTAGGGAATAAATCAATAATTAATTAAATCATTCCGAACCGGTTTTATTGACAATGAATAATTAATTAAATAATTTGGAACCGGTTTTATGGATAATCAATAATTAATTAAATCATTCCGAACCCAATTTAGGAGATAAATCAATAATTAATTAAATAATTTCGAACCGGTTTTATGGATAATCAATAATTAATTAAATCGTTCAACCGGGTTTATAGACAATCAATAATTAATTAAATCATTCCGAACC